>CM077164.1:145685088-145687588 GCA_039583875.1 Platanthera guangdongensis
CCAAACTTGTACTAAAAATTACGATAACAACGACACCCTCCCGTGCCACAACCCAACCCACTCTACACTATTACTCTTTCTCATCACACACACTATAAAAATTATCTACATCTACCTTTTTAGTCCATATGTGACTGCTCCAGATTAGAATGATGACAAAACAAAGTGTTATATATAAAAATATTTTATATACAAGATAAATTATAAAGATTTACGTGCAACTACAGATAGTTTAACGCGTACTTGAATGACGTAAAAAAGATAGCGCACTGTAAAGTATATAATAAATATACTCCTACACAGATATTTTGATATACATATGAAATATATAGATGCCGGTTTCGTGAATGCGCTTATATTATTTATAATTTATATATACTTTCGTTTTATTCTTTTAAAAATACATATTTGTATATGACAATATATAGATGATTGTTATTTATAATTGATGTATACATAAACATAGTTGCTTTTGAAATATAAATATTTTTCTGTCTACTAATTATCATTTTTCGTTACAACGTCTTCATCAAACACACCGCGTAAAAATGGCCTCCATTTCACAAACAACGAACTCAAGTACACCGCCACTATTTCACTACTCTTCCTTTTGAAATTTTTCTTTACTATATGTGCTCATCATCTCACTGTGCTTTTCATTATTTCAATAATATTCAACTATCATCTTGCTAAATATATCTGTAAAGAGTGATATTTGATACTCTGCAATATGCCTTAACTTCTACATGTACAACTTTTACCTTAAATTCTGTATCTGCACACATCTATCATCATGAAAGAATATTACTTTTCGTCTCTGACAACTCCACTACAACACATCATATTATGCTCGGCTTTTAATACACAGTCGAACGTTTGTAAAATAAAACATGAAATTTGCGTACTTTTCTGTATAATGCACTTTTATTATATACCGTACAAATATTATGATACTAATACATATATGTTATGGAATACTCCCTTTTTTGACTTCGATCGATTTTTTTTATGAATTTGCACACCTTGCAGATGGCAAACAAGCAATCATCATATCAATCAGTAGAACTCAATAATAAGTCTGCCGCTCAACCCGGTAAGTCATGGATAGTGTGCATATCTACTTATGTATTATCATACCACCTTGCAAAATAAAATGCATAGTTTGTTTCACAGCTACCCCTGTCAGCAACAACACTACAGTTGACTCTGATTATAACTACTACGACGAAATTTGCAAGCCAACAACAAGCAGGTGGTCAGATGGTCCACGCACTGAGATTCCAGGGTTTCGCTTACGTATCCCGCCTGTGCCACCAGGTTTAACAACACAGGAAGAATGGAATTACGTATTCACAATGATCAGTAGGTACGACATACCACATAATCTGTAGTATACCACGAATAGTACTACCGTGTAACTCAATAAGCAGTTACTACTCACTAATATACATTCACATCTTCCATCAATGCAGAGTCTCGCATGGCCACTGAAGAAAATATGTCATCAGCCACTGTTTGAAGTTATGATACCTTTCAGCTACAGTTGCACTTCTGCGTGCACACTACTTAGTTACATGAGTTCATTAACAGTGATCCACCTTGCAGATAATGCGATCTTCAATCACAATGAACTTGCTATGTTCTTTACATATATATGACATCACCTGTAATAACCATTACGTCGTCGTCGTATGTTTTTCATATGTAGAATTTCCTGCCCTCATGTAAGTGTTATATGTTGAATTAAAGTAAACTAATAATATTATCAACATTATCATAATCTTCAACTGTATACGCATGATATTTATACATTATTGACAGAAAAATGCTACATATGTTCTATACTGCCATCTTAACAACGGATAAGCCCCTCCTCGGTGCTCTAAGGCAGGCGATGCTTCAACCGCGAGCGACTGCCACTGCGAGTCTGCCAAAGCACGTGCAAACGCGCAACAAACCCGCCTACATGCGGCCGAATGCCGCCCGAGAGCATCGAGCACGGGCGTAGCCCGTGCGCTGATGCTCGTATATATATATATATATATATATATATTATATATATATATATATACCTATATATATATATATATATACCTATATATATATATATATATATACCATATATATATATATATATATATATATATATATATATATATATATATATATATGTATATATATATATATATATATGTATATATATATATTATATATGTATATATATATATAATATATATATGTATATATATATATACAAGCAGTCGTGCACGGGGGACCCCGTGCGGGCAACATTCGTCGTGGTTGCGACATTTGTCAAGGGTGCAACATTTGTCGAGAGGACGACATTTGGCTGAGGCGGCAACATTGGTCGTGGGTGCGACATTTGTCGAGAGTGCGACATTTGTCGTGGGGGTGACATTTATCTTGGGAGCGACATTTGTCGTGGTAGCGACATTCGTTCTCAAAATCTACCGTCTGTCGAACAGGGTGGCTAAATCCG